>JASTWQ010000106.1:620000-624004 GCA_035220615.1 Leptothorax acervorum | reverse complement strand
ACCTAACCGAACCTAATACCTACCTGAACCTAACCTAACCTACCTAACCTACCTAACCTACCTAACCTGACCGTAACCTAACCTAACCCTAACCTAACCGACCTAACCAACCTAACCTAACCTAACCTAACCTAACCTACCTGACCTAACCCTAACCTAACCTGGACCTGACAACCTACACCAACCTAACCTAACCTAACTAACCTAACCTAACCTAACCTGACACCGTAACCTAACCGAACTAACCTAACTAACCTAACCTAGACCTAACCTAACCTAACCTAACCTAACCTAACCTAACCTAACCTAACCTAACCTAACCTAACCTAACCTAACCTAACCTAACCTAACCTAACCTAACCTAACCTAACCTAACCTAACCTAACCTAACCTAACCTAACCTAACCTAACCTAACCCTACCTAACCTAACCTAAACCTATACCTGAACCTAACCTAACCGAACTAACCTAACCTAACCTAACCTGACCTAACCTAACCTGACCTAACCTAACCTAACCTAACCTAACCTAACCTAACCTAACCTAACCTAACCTAACCTAACCTAACCTAACCTAACCTAACCTAACCTAACCTAACCTAACCTAACCTAACCTAACCTAACCTAACCTAACCTACCCTAACCTAACCTAACCTAACCTAACCTAACCTAACCTAACCTAACCTAACCTAACCTAACCTAACCTGACCCTAACCTAACCTAACCTACCTACCTAACCTAACCTAACACCTAACCTGACCTAACCTAACCTAACCTACCTAAACCTAACCTAACCTAACCTAACGAACCTAACCTAAACCTAACCTACCTAACCTAACCTAACCTAACCTAACCTGACCTAACCTACCTAACCTAACCTAACCTAACCTAACCTAACCTAACCTAACCGAACCTAACCTACCTAACCTACCTAACCTAACCTAACCTAACCTAACCTAACCTAACCTAACCTAACCTAACCTAACCTAACCTAACTAACTAACCTAACCTAACCTGAACCTAACCTAACCTGACCTAACCTAACCTAACCTAACCTAACCTACCTAACCTACCTACCTAACCTAACCTAACCTAACCTAACCTAACCTAACCTAACCTAGACCTACCTAACCTAACCTAACCTAACCTAACCTAACCTAACCTAACCTAACCTAACCTAACCTAACCTAACCTACCTAACCTAACCTAACCTAACCTAACCTAACCTAACCTAACCTAACCTAACCTACCTAACCTAACCTAACCTAACCTAACCTACCTAACCTAACCTAACCTAACCTAACCTAACCTAACCTAACCTAACCTAACCTAACCTAACCTAACCTAACCTAACCTAACCTAACCTAACCTAACCTAACCTACCTAACCTAACCTAACCTAACCTAACCTAACCTAACCTAACCTAACCTAACCTAACCTAACCTAACCTAACCTAACCGACCTAACCTAACCTAACCTAGACCTAACCTAACCTAACCTAACCTAACCTAACCTAACCTAACCTAACCTAACCTAACCTAACCTAACCTAACCTAACCTAAACCTAACCTAACCTAACCTAACCTGACCTAACCTAACCTAACCTAACCTAACCTAACCTAACCTAACCTAACCTAACCTAACCTAACCTAACCTAACCTAACCTAACCTAACCTAACCTAACCTAACCTAACCTAACTAACCTAACCTACCTAACCTAACCTGACCTAACCTGACTACCTAACCTAACCTAACCTAACCTAACCTAACCTAACCTGACCTAACCTAACCTGAACCTAACCTAACCTAACCTAACCTAACCTAACCTAACCTAACCTAACCTAACCTAACCTAACCTAACCTAACCTAACCTAACCTAACCTAACCTAACCTAACCTAACCTAACCTAACCTAACCTAACCTAACCTAACCTACCTAACCTAACCTAACCTAACCTAACCTAACCTAACCTAACCTAACCTAACCTAACTAACCTAACCTAACCTAACCTAACCTAACCTAACCTAACCTAACCTAACCTAACCTAACCTAACCTAACCTACCTAACCTAACCTAACCTAACCTAACCTAACCTAACCTAACCTAACCTAACCTAACCTAACCTAACCTAACCTAACCTAACCTAACCTAACCTAACCTAACCTAACCTAACCTAACCTAACCTAACCTAACCTAACCTAACCTAACCTAACCTAACCTAACCTAACCTAACCTAACCTAACCTAACCTAACCTAACCTAACCTAACCTAACCTAACCTAACCTAACCTAACCTAACCTAACCTAACCTAACCTAACCTAACCTAACCTAACCTAACCTAACCTAACCTAACCTAACCTAACCTAACCTAACCTAACCTAACCTAACCTAACCTAACCTAACCTAACCTAACCTAACCTAACCTAACCTAACCTAACCTAACCTAACCTAACCTAACCTAACCTAACCTGACCTAACCTAACCTAACCTAACCTAACCTAACCTAACCTAACCTAACCTAACCTAACCTAACCTAACCTAACCTAACCTAACCTAACCTAACCTAACCTAACCTAACCTAACCTAACCTAACCTAACCTAACCTAACCTAACCTAACCTGAACCTAACCTAACCTAACCTAACCTAACCTAACCTAACCTAACCTAACCTAACCTAACCTAACCTAACCTAACCTAACCTAACCTAACCTAACCTAACCTAACCTGACCTAACCTAACCTACCTAACCTAACCTAACCTAACCTAACCTAACCTAACCTAACCTAACCTAACCTAACCTAACCTAACCTAACCTAACCTAACCTAACCTAACCTAACCTAACCTAACCTAACCTAACCTAACCTAACCTAACCTAACCTAACCTAACCTAACCTAACCTAACCTAACCTAACCTAACCTAACCTAACCTAACCTAACCTAACCTAACCTAACCTAACCTAACCTAACCTAACCTACCTAACCTGACCTAACCTAACCTAACCTAACCTAACCTAACCTAACCTAACCTAACCTAACCTAACCTAACCTAACCTAACCTAACCTAACCTAACCTAACCTAACCTAACCTAACCTAACCTGACCTAACCTAACCTAACCTAACCTAACCTAACCTAACCTAACCTAACCTAACCTAACCTAACCTAACCTAACCTAACCTAACCTAACCTAACCTAACCTAACCTAACCTAACCTAACCTAACCTAACCTAACCTAACCTAACCTAACCTAACCTAACCTAACCTAACCTAACCTAACCTAACCTAACCTAACCTAACCTAACCTAACCTAACCTAACCTAACCTAACCTAACCTAACCTAACCTAACCTAACCTAACCTAACCTAACCTAACCTAACCTAACCTAACCTAACCTAACCTAACCTAACCTAACCTAACCTAACCTAACCTAACCTAACCTAACCTGACCTAACCTAACCTAACCTAACCTAACCTAACCTAACCTAACCTAACCTAACCTAACCTAACCTAACCTAACCTAACCTAACCTAACCTAACCTAACCTAACCTAACCTAACCTAACCTAACCTAACCTAACCTAACCTAACCTAACCTAACCTAACCTAACCTAACCTAACCTAACCTAACCTAACCTAACCTAACCTAACCTAACCTAACCTAACCTAACCTAACCTAACCTAACCTAACCTAACCTAACCTAACCTAACCTAACCTAACCTAACCTAACCTAACCTAACCTAACCTAACCTAACCTAACCTAACCTAACCTAACCTAACCTAACCTAACCTAACCTAACCTAACCTAACCTAACCTAACCTAACCTAACCTAACCTAACCTAACCTAACCTAACCTAACCTAACCTAACCTAACCTAACCTAACCTAACCTAACCTAACCTAACCTAACCTAACCTAACCTAACCTAACCTAACCTAACCTAACCTAACCTAACCTAACCTAACCTAACCTAACCTAACCTAACCTAACCTAACCTAACCTAACCTA
>JASTWQ010000096.1:625000-670095 GCA_035220615.1 Leptothorax acervorum | reverse complement strand
TCAATAATTCACGTATCTCTGCGCGCTTTAAATTCGAGAATAATGGGCGTATTACATTGAAATTGGTGCAGAATTTAAAACGCGACGTGAGACATATCCGGTTGTGATCTTTAAAGAAACTTATCATGTATTATTTCTCTAAATTATTTCGCGGGTTCTTAAAATATAAAATATTATCGCCTAAAATAATGATTTTTGCTTGATTGAGAAAGTTTTGGAAGTTACACAGTTAAGTACTCGAAGTCTAATTCGACGACATGCGATAATAATACATTTTTCTCGATGCGACTATAAATACAGATCTTTGAATGAGTTTCTTATTATTTCGTCTTGCATCCCGACGTTCATTAAGATATCAAAAATAACTCGAGATCGATTTTTCAAAGTTTAATTCTGTTATTAATGCATATACATATATTTTAACGTTTATGTATACGTACCTATATAGATACGCGTTTATATACAGGGTGAGTTTTTTAACTTGAGACTGCAAAATATCTGGAAAAATAAGCATTGTACGAAAAAATGTTTCAGACAAAAGTCGTATGGTTTCAAGGGGGACATAAGATGGTGGCAATGATTTGACCTTGGATGGTCGTTTGAAGCTCACGTGAACGTTACCTTCAATTTCTTACATGCAACCCCTTATATTGTAGTATATCGTTTGAAAGGGCATAAAATAAGAAAAGTTTTGGCGCTAACCAGAGGTCAATACGTTGACCCGTTCGGGTGTTATTTAAGGTCAAAAATTGACTTTTTCCAACTTTGACCTTAAATAACTCCCGAACGGATTAACGTATCGACCTCTGGTTTGCGCCAAAATTTTTCTTATTTTATGCCCTTTCAAACGGTATACTGCAATATGAGAGTTTTACTTAAAATTTTTTAGTGTCCCAGGGGGCTCTAACTTAAAAATTTGAAATGAAACCCCCTATATTGTAGTTTACCGTTTGAAAGGGCATAAAATAAGAAAAACTTTGGCGCAAACCAGAGGTTGATACGTTAATCCGTTCGGGAGTTATTTAAGGTCAAAGTTGGAAAAAGTTAATTTTTAACCTTAAATAACTCCCGAACGGGTCAACGTATTGACCTCTGGTTAGCGCCAAAAATTTTCTTATTTCATGCCCTTTCAAACGATATACTACAATATAGGGGGTTGCATGTAAGAAATTGAAGGTAACGTTCACGTGAGCTTCAAACGACCATCCAAGGTCAAATCATTGCCACCATCTTATGTCCCCCTTGAAACCATACGACTTTTGTCTGAAACATTTTTTCGTACAATGCTTATTTTTCCAGATATTTTGCAGTCTCAAGTTAAAAAATTCACCCTGTATATTTCATTTTTATATTAAACAAATACTTCTATTCGCAAGAATGACTTTGTTCCTTCCAAAAGATACGGCTAAAGATTTGAAACGATCGTAGTACGTTAACCGCTCGTTAAACCGCATACATTTTCCGCGCAAGCTCTTGAAGCGTTACGGTGCGCCTTCGCCGTCGTAAAGCCCGGTAAAGCGACTCGGTCTAGAATCTAGCAGAGAATAACTCGTGTCGTTAATTATCGGTAGAAAAGGCTGACTGGCAGGAGAGCGCGCACGGACAAAGAAGACGCCCGCGCCGTCGACGGAGAAAAGAAAGCGAAGGAGGAACTTTGCACTAGATCCATCTCAATGTCGAAACGTTATATACATATAATTTATATAGATGGATATATGTGCTCAGTGCTCACCATCACATAGAAAGTCTTTTTCTTACCTGAGACAGCTGTCCGAAGATTTGCATAAGCGGCTTTTCATGATAGCCTTACTTTCCATCGCCGCGGCTCTTTCGTAATTTTGATTAACATCGCAAATTGCGATATGATCAAAACCGGTCGGATCCGTCGTAGCTCCGGGATCGAGTTAAACGAATTTTCACGTTCTTCACTCCGCCCAAAAAGATTTCCCATCTAGAACGTAGTATTTATAAAACGCTTAATAACATAAATTATTTCCGATGTTTCAACCGCGGTTACACACGGCTGGTAAAAAAACAAATTTTTCTTCTTGTAAAATAAGACTACATTTGATTACAATTATTACAAAGCACGATTACTAATTTCTTAAAGAATTATCTTATAATTAGAGTATTAAATAATTATTATTGTTATTGTGATAAATATCACCACATACCTCAGGGGTAAAGGTCGAATTGGTAAAGACGACCGTTTCTCACGGATTGTAGAAGATCCAGATTCGAACCCTGGCTGGGGAGATATTTTTGGCAATAAATTCTTTAGTGATTTAAATAGAATGCTTATTAGCATCAAAAGTCAAACCAATTATCGATTTAAGTTTGTGGGTTTACTGCTTTAAGATCGACGAATAATCGGCGCGCAGTTTACCGAGTTGGAAAAGGTATACAAAATTTACACAGAAATATATTATTATTAGACTACCAAATCCAGTCCGACCGAAAATAGCATCTTCTCTAATTAATTATTAAATATAATATTAAATATATAATGATAATTGATTAAATAATTATGATAGATTGCTAACTGAAAATATAGCCGGTGTATAAACGAGAAATGCTTGAGTTATATCTGATGCGTTTCTATGTTGTCAATTAACTTTTAAGATCATGTCTCATTTATGTCAATTGAAGAAAATACATTTAGCTTTCATCGCACTGATTGCCATCTTTGTGAAAATAATTAAGGTGAGAAACTGAATGCAGTGTCAGCCCTATACGTACATGGGCTTCATACGTATACATACATGGTCTGTAATCTCGAATCCGGCTGAATATATTTGGACCAACGGAATTTCAGATTCCTGCCATTCTTGTCGCTTTGGTTGACATTAAACCGGCGCGTGTCAAATTAATCTGTGATTCGAGATTTAATTCTCGGAGATCGCGACTAAGAGGGGGATGGCAGGCGCACTTAAATGTTGGTTTTAATCTTGAATTAATTTCCAGCTTGCACGCCGAAGTGACGCGCTTTAGGCATGCACACGTTTGTCAAATAAAGTGAATCTCTCGCGGTGTGTGTAAATGTAGCGTATAAACTATAAACGACTTGAATTTATCGATCGTGTTTGATGTTATTTTGCAATCTGAATTCAAGTCACACTCAGATATTTGTATTACGAAAAACGAATCATCCAATGCGAAAATGTCATTTCAATGTCTTTGTTCGGAGGGGTATGTAGATATTAATTCCGCGAAAAGGCGAATATAAAAACGAGACCGACTCGAAGGACCGTAATTGGGCCGTAATTAATAATACGATAAGTTAACTCACCTAAAAATAGTGTTTGCTGGCGTGTGTGCTTCCGAGAGCGGTCCGCGAGAAAGTAAGAATGTGTGGTGACTCCAAGGGCGGCTCGCAAGAGAGTGAACGCCGCGCACTTCCGGTCTCGCGCAAGCTGCCGAAAAGCACGCGGGGCGAGTAAATGCCTTCTATAATTCTAATAGTTCTATTGGGGATCATCGATGATGTCGGTACCGATCGGTGACTGGTGAGGTAATGAATCTATAGTTACCGATCGATACTGCTTTGCGATCCTCCGACGTTTCACTATAACTATGTCTATACTATCAAATCACATTGTATTAAATCATTTACGAATTGTACGAAATCATGCACGTTAACAAAAATCTATTTGAAACGAAGAAAAGCAAAGATAACGACTAATTAAATATATAACAAAGACGATGCTCCAAACAGTCTGAAAGGATCGATGGTTTACAGAGATTTTGCAATTATCTCTAAACGCCTCTTTATTAATCGTCATTGTTTGTAATTGCTTTATTCTGCACTCAACTAATATAACGTTTTAACGAAAGAGCCTAATATATAGAATCGAAGGTATGGACGAATTATCTGAAGGATAGACGAGTACGGGAAAAGAAGAAGAGAAGGATGCGCTCTTGAGAGTTTTCGGGATGAGCGCGAACGAGCGTTTAGGAGGATGGTCCATTATCAGGGCCAATATCCAGGATGCTCGACAACCCTCTTAACGATCTCACCCAACTACTATACCCTTTATCTACCTCATTCTCCTCTTTCCTATTTTCCCTTATCACCCCTCCCGCTTGCACTCGTTCTGGGAACCCTTTCGTTTCCTTCAGCGACAATTACGTTCCCCGAGTTTCCTAGCGATTCGCAATCGCAAATTGACAAAGAAAATATCGAGAACGAGACGGCGCGGCGGCGACGTCTTCGAACCGTTCCGGTCGCATCGTCATTTATTCGTTTAATTTGTTTCTTAAATAACCGCGATTGGATTTATCGAGTTTCGGGAGCCTCGTTCTGATCCCGTCATTCCCGAATAAACTAATGTCCGTTATAAGCGGCGCAACCCGTTATAACTCTCGGCATTCTAGTTCCTCTAACTTTTAAGATTTGCATTGTCTGTCCATTGCCATCCCTAGTTTTCTAGCGGCTACGCCCGCGCCGCGGCCGCTACCTCGCTCTTTGTCACGTAGCTTTTTTCTCATTCTTCCGCTGCGCCCGACGAGTACCGCCGTACTCGTAATAATATCTTTTTTGGTGTTTGCTCGTTACGTCCGCGTCTTTTATTTTCTTAGAGCGGGTATGAAAGAACGGCGAGAACGTGACCCCAGCATACGCAAATGCTACCGTCCGCGATAGTTATGTTTACTCTATTCCGTGAAAATTGTTGGACGTTGAATTTAAAAGAGGGATTGAATTAAATTTAAATATAACAGTGCATTAAAGTAGATTAATTCGTAAACGAGCCTGTATCTCTTGCATGGTTTCCAGTCAAAATGACTCTCCTAAATAATCTCATACAAAAAAGTCTCGGGAAAAATTTTTCAGAAAAAAATGTCTCAGTCCAAAAATATCTCCTTACCATAATGTATCGTACAAAAATAACTCCTACAAGAATATCTTTGACAAAAATTATTAATCAAGGTACGATTATTAAATCCACTATGCCAACCTCCTACTTTGTTATTTGTTCTGTCTTCATACTGCAAAGTTGTATCATAATGATTCCAAGATAAAATAAAGTATAAGGCCCCAGTTCTCTGCTGACGTCGATTAGGAGATCCAATCCAAGTCTCTTCAAAGTAAGTTAATAAGCGATCCAATTCTTGAGCGTGATTAACATAAAAAGGAGTAGCAATAAGTTTTTCGTAAGCTGAGTAAGCTCCCACAACATTATCCGGCGGTAAAAACGCAAGCGCGCATAACAATCTTAAATTTAAAGCATACTCCGCATCATTACCGTAGTTTCCTTGCAATCCACACGCTTGAATTTGCTTCCACACACACTGTGTGAAGTGAAAGAAACATCCTTTAATAATCGCATTCGGAAATTTTTTGGCACTTGCCGTGATAAATGCACGCTCATAATCAGCCATCACTACTTTCTGCTGAAATCTAGGCTCTATATCTTTTAACTCGTCCAATAATGTAGAATAAATTTTTCGTGTTTTACCGGTAGTTAGCGCGAAAACTAACGGCAATACTTTGCCCTCAACAGCACCATGTATACTATACATTTGGTAAAATATATTAGGTACAGTATTGAATGTACCATCAGCATACATAACTCTACTAGACCGCAACATATTCATATTGTTATTTGTAGTAAATATCAGAAGCCGATCACTTATTTTGGCAGTTGTGACCTTGACATCTCGTTGTAAAAATAAATCGTTACTTTTTGTAAGGCAATATTCCTGAGGGACGACAAGTTCAGCAGCAGTAGTAGGATTGGCTGGAATATTTTGACTGACATTACGTATACGATTTACCGTGCGACTCAAGTCCCGACGACTTGCAAGCTCACCAGAAGCAGCAACAGAAACATTAGCAACGGACGCGGAAACAATAGTTCCTGTAAGTTCTTTACTATGCTGGGCTGTATTCTTCAATTTTTCCATTGCGACCATAACCTCAACTTTAGTTGGCTCCGGAGCGTGTTTATGATCAATCTTGTTTATAACATTACCTATAAAAAAAATTACACGCTTGATAACTAAAGTAATAATTCAATAACAGCAAACAAATAATTTACCATCTTTGTTTTTTGTTATCGTATTACAACTACTACGACATTTTCCAGTGCTGTAATAAATACACCTCCAAATATGATGACCAGAACTCTGACGATAATAACGATAAATATAGCCGTCATGGATGAGGTGATATCCTTTCTTTTGATTTTGTACTAAGTGTAACGGCATTTTTAACAATAAAAAGCAACAATTACTTAACGAGCCTTAACGTACTTAACGAGCCAAAATCTTGGATGTTTTTTTCGTAAGGGTAATACACGAACCACACGAATAAGCTAAACAAATTAATGAAGAATGAATCAAACGGCCATCATTTATACAGAATCAACTAATGCTATCTATTAATATAAGGCAACAATAGAAACATGTACTTGCAACGTTTAAATCGACGAATTAGAATGTTAGTGAATCCAGCAGACGTTTCATCCCACCAATATTATTTTACTTGAGATATTTTTGTTCGATACATTATTACGACAAGATATTTTTGCTCTGAGATATTAATGGCTGAGATATTATAGACGAGATATTTTTGCTGGGATGTTTTTGGCTGAAATAAAATGAGGGGTCACCCTCTTGCATTTGATGAAAATTCGTGATATTAAAAAGTTTGTATTTACAACATTTACAGTACAAGACTGAAATGTAGCATTCGTATTCTACGTTACATCACATTATTACTATGACGCAAAAAGGTATTTATTCCGTTTTATGAAAAAGCCCGATTTTGGAGTGGAAAAAATGTGGATTTATCAGAAAATAATGTGTTTTAAAATAATGTGTTTTTTATATTTAGCTCAAAATTTGAGGGCTGGGTTGTTTTGACCCGCAGTGACTACGAAGGGTTAACAGCGTAACACTTACGAAAAATGAGTGTCTAACACCTTGTTATATAGAATCAGCGATATTTATTCGCTGCGCGATCCAATTCAGCAAGGTCGAATCTTCTTGATATATGAGAGGAACGTAAAAAGGTAGCAACGGTCCAGCCTCCCGCCCGATAATCGATTTCGTGTGACGCCATTCAGATCCCCTCGGCGGATATTTGTTATGCCGACCTATCCGAACGGTCCCGTAGGGTTCCATAATAACAGGCGGTAGGCTCTCTTCATTGAATTCGTCTTGATATCTTTATCCTGCAGAATCCATGTCGGGCGAAGCATATAGAATAAATTTCTTTCCTTTGCCGACCGCATACTCGATCCTGTTCGACTCAGTCTACCGACAAACGTGATCTTCAAGGAAACAGCGTTGTCCCTCTTACGGCTATCCACTTTTGATCGGAAATCGATATGGAGAAAATTATGATAACATCTTCTTTGTTAATGTAAATAGGTTGCGATTATGGCGAATTTGATAAATGGACAATGAAGAAAAGTAGATTTGTATTATTTAAATGATTTCGCGCGCGCGCGCGACAAATTCTAATGTCTTATTATCTCATTATTAAGAAATAAAAATTTTTTAAATAAAAATGTTTTTATTGATTTTTTGATACTTTATTCTAGGTATGGCAAGTCCTTCAGTCTATGACGTGCTATATTCAATGTCTAAATTAGATTCGTGATCATAACCGCGCTTTTGTTTCAGCAAGATGCAAAAACAATTTTACTACTATATGGATAAATTTCTCATCGCGGAGTTTCGAATTGCATAGCGGAGATGCGTTATCGTTTTGCGTTGTAGCAGATAACCAACGTAACAATGGTAGCTGTGTTACCATTGCCAACGGCTTGTAAAACGACTGAAAAAAGAGTACATTCGTCATATATAGTGCCGAGTCATCGACATTTTTGGACATGCGGCGATGGGATGAAATCGAAAAGTCAAAGCAAGCGCCGCAAACGCGCACAAAAAACGAAAAGCCGATAGATTTCCGCGATTGCAGTTTTGACGCGCTTATCCAGTTGAATATTATGAAAGAGTCTGCTACAACGAAAAAGCTGCCTTTTCATGAATTTGACATATGACACGCAGTCCAACTTCATTTATGTCGAATTACGCATAAATTGTAAAGCAAGTAGATCCTATCACGTATATTCCGTAGGCATTTATGTTATTTGGCCGTAAGGCCAGTTAGGTATTGATAGGAGAGCGGGGAAGTTAACGTAGTAGTGGAGCTGTCGTGGGGTAGCAGCCTAAGTGTTAGGCGTGTAAACGAAGGGTCCCGAGTTCGAGTTCAATCGGCTCCGTTAATTTTTCCCGTCTCTTACAATTCCGAAATGTTGAAAAAATACTTGAATTGATAGAGATAGATAGCTTTTTTTAATTTAGCATTTTCTCTTTTAAACTTGACTCGCGACGAGTATAAAACATATTATTATATGTCTCTTATTTAAATTTTTATTTTCTAAATATAATAAATAATCTCACGTACGCAAATAATAAATCATAAATAAGCAAATAAATTCTTTCTAATGATCGGTTGAAATCATCGTATATACATTAGCAGAGAAAATCTGCAATACAGATAATTGCGCTACTTGTGTAATAGCAAAGATTTCGGTGAAAGTGACACAGATATAATTTTATGTCATATGACTTTTATTCGCGACACGCGGTACATTACGTGCATGAGTTGGTCGTAAATTCGACGGATTCGGCATCGTAAAGTTCCTTATGTCAGTTTAGTTACGGCGGGAAAATCCTGCTCGCATCTCTTCGACCATATTTTTACTCGCCCATCTTTAGTCGAGCGATAAATCGCGTGTGCCGCTCCAAGACTGAGATCGGTGCGGGGCATGCAGTCTCAAGTATCAAGCGGGTACGCGGGTCCGCCGGTCCTCGCCAACGCGAGAGCGATCGTCGAATCGTCGAATCGTCAAATCGACGAGCAAACCCGCGACAGCGGACCGTGATGCACGAAGCGGAAAACGACGGGGCATTATTATTCGCGCTTGTTCCTTGAAGCGTTACGTCAATCCCGATTTAGTCGTCCCGTACATACCGTACAAGAGCGCACCGCGTATACTCGTGCGGACGTATGTACATACAACACACGTACGCATACATACGTGCTCCCGCGGATACGCGGGTCTCCACACACGAGTACGAGTCGTTGTACAAGCGCACGGGCACGCGTGTACAACATTAAAGGACGGATATATCGGTTTTCCAGTCACGACTAATTTACCGCGCCATCGGGCGATTTATATTTCGGTGGAATCTATTGCACCGACAAAAAACCAATAACCCAGGACATTCAGTTATTCCGACTGATGTATTATTATCGGCGAATAATCGGCGGACAGTCCGGCCACGGTTCACTGCACCCGGCGATATTTGCGATTTCCATCAACGCCAAGATCTCTCTACAGCAACGCGCTTTTACGGTCGTGCCATCTCTTTTTCCCATCGTCGTCACTCCTTTCTACGGCGGTCGCGCAAAATTCCTTCCAACCGACGCGACGAGTCTGACAGTAGACAAAGTTAAGCGTCATACTTTCCGGGAATTCGTATAACCGGGATTCATGATAGTGCACTTTTGTTGTTGTGCAGCTTCCAGACGCACAAGATGTTTCCCTTCACGTCCCCTTCAGCTTAGCTTCTACGTTCAACTTTAGAAAGTTGATTTAATGAAATTGGAGCATACGTATTGCCATTATTTTCGGTAATACCTACGCAATACAGTTGCTTTTTATGAATAATAAAGCAATTTATGAGAGCAAATTTTACATAGGGGTAAGAAAGAGACAGAAAGAAAGTATTAAATAAAATTTTCTTTTTTAATATTATTCAGAGAACTTAATAATAATTCGACGTTTTATTTAAGCGTGATACGAAAAGAAAGAAAAAAGAAACGGAAAGACAAGTAGTAAATATTAAGTAATAGCATAAATAGTTGATCATCCATTTCAGAATTTAAACTTTTATTGTATAAATGATGCATTTATTTGTTATTCATACAAAATATTCGGTCAAATAAAATATGTCGGAGATGCTCTGTTATTTCTACGCCCCTTCGACTCTAATTAGTCGTATGTATGTGCCATTTGCCGCAGAGAGGTTTAATATATGCGTGTTCTAATACAATCTGATTGCATCTCCATTATTGGTTAGAATTCTCCAGCTAACTCGAATTTCTGAATAGCATAAACCCGCAAACGCCGCGCGGCTGAAGATGTGACGTACTGCTCGATATCGATGTCTTCGTAGGAAGGCATGCCGAGGGAGGAGTTAAATTCCGTAGCCGCTGCGGTACGACCTCGCGGTGACGGAGAAGACTGGATAATCCGTCTTGAGAACCTTCAAGTTCAATCGAAATATACGAAAGATGGCGCGTTTATTCCGCCCGCGAATGTGGTGGATGTGACTTTTAGCCCCGGCAGCGTGATGGAGCTTTAATGTCACATAGAATCTCGGAGGAAGCCAGCAAAACTGACATGGCTCCTCTCACTTTTTGTGCGGGAATGCCGCGAAACGAGTTCGACGTACTCGCCATGCTAATGAAATTTGACAGTGCCCGGGATACAGTATTGTTCACGCAAAATAGCATAACAGGCGCATAGGGTATAAAGATTAAATTGCATTGTCTCCATTTTTTCTTGTTTATTGCCTCGCAAGACAGGAAATCATTAATACAGAATGCGTATAAGTTAAACAGAAAAACGTAGCGTTCTACATAAATTAAATCATCAGTAATTAACAATAATATCGCTTTACAATCACGGCAATGGTGAAAATGAATTAAATGTGAGATAGCGTTGAATGAAATTTGTACGCGGCTCATGTTCGTGCCGCATTACATCCGGAAGACGAGTAACATCGAAACTATTCCAAAAAATCGCATTTCCGGAACTCCTCGATTGTCGCCCCGGAGCAACGTCCTACGGCCCGCACATTGATAGTAATGTAGGTCACTGTCGATGATGGGTTTTCACAGCTATGAACGAGTATCAATGTTTACTTTCTTCGCCAGATTTTTACGGCTGATTGCCGCCGAAAGTGAACTTCGATTGCAATTTTTGTCAGTTGCCTTCCGCGGGCGCCGTAAAATCCCACTTTTTCATGGCGAGGCACCGGGGCGCGGCGCATAGAGCCAATACCAACGTACGCGTACGGAAAAAAGAGATTAGCTACTATAGCTAAAAAATAAATAATTAGTTACGCTCGATCGAAGCAAACGCTTAAACAATAGAAAACGGCCAAAATTCGAGCAATAATAATTCTTATTTGAAAATTATAAATGTTTACAATAGCTAAATTTAGTCGTAAAATATGGATAACTAACATTTTTGCAGCAAGAGCTATATTTTTTGCTGCTATTGTTAAATTATAGCTATCGCTGCAAAAAATATATCTCTCGCTAAATTTATCTATAGTAGCTAATCTTTTTTTTCCGTGCGACAATGGCGAGAGGCAAGGGTGGCTTCTGATTATATGAGCGCGGAAAGATAGATCCTGACGCGAAATATCGGAAACCCGTTATCAATGACATTGACTTAACCCAATTCTCCGGATGGTGTTAACTGTCTTCCCTTCGTGGATTGCATGTGCGCGCGCGCGGGTACGCGAGGTCCAATCGGATTTACACGGCGGCGAAGCGGAGGTCAGCTAATGCAGCGCCGGCCGACCTGATCTCTCTCCGTTAGAAGAGATCGTAATGTAATTTCCGGGAGTAAGGCTGAAGTAATCGTTCCTCGATCATTGCCCATTCGATAGGAAATCCGTGAGAAATGGCGAACTCGCAAGATAAAGGTTGTATCATATACCACGGTAGTTCGACAGACGCTGTCGTTTATTGTTATATTGTTTACAGCATTCGGCATCTTTCTGGTATTTCCAATGATACGAAAGTAACGATTCTTTCGTAGCTATCGATTACGTTGATAACGAACGTGAATTTAACGTATAGTATAATCCTATAATCAATACCGAATTACTCCAAGTTCTTATAAATAATAGTGTGTTTTACTTTACTTTGAATCGTGAAACTTTATATTACTGTTTTTACTTTATATTCTTACATGAATTTAATAACAATTTAAAACAATATTTCGTGCAATAATCAGAGTACTCCTTTTTAATATTTTAAGTAATTGGATTTTGTGTGAGCAAAGCGAAACTCGCGTTCCGCGATTTTTGTGATTAAAATTTTTACTACGTGGATGGACTTTGAATAAAAATTTACAATGTGATTAGGCAAATCCAAAAAAGGGTATTGCAATCTGGCAAAATTGCACACAAAGGCAGGCATCTGTTCTTTGTCTTACCCTGAAAATAGTTCGTGGGTGTGTGTTTTTTCTTCACAAAGGCGTTTATTAAGCGGAGCGACAGTAGTATAACGAAGAGCAGAATGGTGCGTTCGAAGGCGACGCTTTAAGGATCACAGGAGATTCGACGGAAAGCTGCAGAGTGTAGAGAAAGAATCGATAGACCGTTCTACTTTGGCATTTCTCTTGGCCGGCGTGCAGCGCCGGGATGAAATTATTTCGTTGGTGCTGAGTCGAGGGTTTGGAGCACATCGACCATGACCACGCATTTCCGACGGATACTTTCAGTCGGCGGGAGAGTCTCTCGAAAATTATCGTTATCTCCTGATCCAATATCAAGGCAAGATAACTCTTTTTCCTTGATCGAGGATTCCGAGGGCTTAACAGGGAAGCAGGGTATTCCAGCGATTCCATCGATGTTGCAATTACGTACCGCCGAACGTAATAGCGTTTAGTTATTTCACTAGTCACCGATGCAAGCGCAATGATTCTCGCAACGATGCTTTTGCCGATCATTCGGAATGCTCGATATAACGCTCCGCGGATCGTTTAAGATAATTTGATTCCGGTTCATGTTGCGATGTATTAATATGACGTGACGCTACATGATATTAAAATATTAATTTGCTTCTGATTTTTTGTCCGTGAAATAACGTGTGCGATATCAGCGAAACTTGCATTTTTATTTGCCAAACTTTGCATTTCACATTTACCGTTATCACCATGTTGATTCTTTGCTTTTTACACGATGGATATTTAATATGTATACCTGAATATATTTTTACTTGGATATAAAATTTCCTTTGATAAAATTTCTCTAATACAGAAAAAAATTACACATTCTGCATATAGTACAAATTAAAATGTAATATAAAATTCCAAATTTATTATATTATATTAATTATATACAGTTTTAACTTATCTGAAAACTTGGATTTGTGCATAAAATTTGATTTATAAAAGACAATTTTGTCGTACAAGCGATTTGTTTTTTAATACAATGTCGATACATTTCGGGCAATATCAATAAAGTAGCAATAGTAGCATATACATATAATGTGGATGATAGCCATCATCTACATATATGTATATGTATAAAGAAGTCGAGCATGTAAAATATCCTTAGAATATCGTTGAATATACGTATGCGTTCACGCTATGTTGGATTCATACCGGGTAGGCACGAGCAGTGCCATTGAATCTGATGTTCCCTTTCAATAGAACTCGCGTTCGTATCGTATTGGCAGTTCCATTGAATTTGATGTTTCTAATTCGCACTCTGCCGCGTTGCACTTCGGAAAAGAGGCGGCAGAAGTTAAGGTTATTACCTGTCTGGTTAATCTTGTTTTGCAAGAAGTGGAAGTCGGAGAGTTGTAGATTCCCTTCTTGAAATGGTTGTGAATAATTTAACTGTAGTTCCGACGCAATAAGCGTCGATATTTTAATAATTCGTGAAAAACAGCTTTATATGTATAGAGAATACTATCCTACAGAATACTATCCTTCAAAAAATTAATGTTAAAATTTATAATAGGTTTTATTTTAAATTAGTACATGTACATGAGCGGAAAATAGAAATATGTATAAATGCAATTATACTAAGTTATAAAAATCATTTTATAATAAATTAGTTATAGATATCTGAATATAAAGTTTATTGTAATAAGAAAATGTTTTCTGTTATTCATTGTCTCTTCTATTAATTTTATTTTGAACTTATTGAAGATTATTAAACCACGATAAAAATTCAAATGTTAATTATGTGACAAAATAGATACTAAAATGAATTCAGTTGCATTTTAAATTGCGTTGAAAAAAATATATCCTGTTTCTATTTACTTACATTTTTAAACCACTATTCAAAACTGTAAATTAATCTTAATATAAATATTTAAATCGCGAATGATATAGTGCTTCCTCTCTCTCAATTTGAGTAGAATTGTAACGTACTAAATTTGTAAAACACCACAGAGACGAAATCAAAATTATTTTATAATAAATTAGTTATAGATATCTGAATATAAAGTTTATTGTAATAAAAAAATGTTTTTTGTTATTCATTGTGTGTCTCTTCTATTAATTTTATTTTAAACTTATCGAAAAAGTTAATAAATTACATTAAATATTTAAATGTTAATTATGTGACAAGATAGATACTAAAATGAATTCCACCCATATAGGATCGCCAGTCATTACAATAAAACCAACGCTTGGCCAACGCTACGGCAGTCAATTGTCGGCCAAGGTTCTGTCAGCCAATGCTGGGCCAACACTGGCAAATGACTGGCTGTCTACCTAAAACCTAACCAATAAAGAATAATCCGGCGTTACGACAAAGCCAACGCTTGGCCGATGGTTGGCTGCTTTACGTCGCCCAATTCTGTCAGACAGTACTGGGCCATCACTGGCAAATGACTGGCTGCCTACCTATGTAAAATAATCCGGCAATATAACGAATACCAACGCTTGGCACCCGCACATTGCCCAACATTCTGTCAGACAGTACTGAGCCATCACTGGCAAATGACTTACGACGAAGCATGATGTCGCATGATGCCGTTAGATGGCATCCGATGGGATCTGTTTCTCGTATTTAAAATTTGACCAACAATGGTATATATGAATCACGCTACGGCACATTTTCTATCAGTTATATCGTGGAGTCCACTCTTACAAGTGGAATACTTTTTGATTCAAACAGATTAATAATATAATTACTTACAGTATAAAGGCCCCCCCACAATGAAAAATAATAAGAAACAAGAATATATATTAGCGATAAGGGAAAATAAATTACATATATATATTTTAATAAATTTTTATGAATTTTGTTTTTATAAATTCTTTTGTGCGAAATCTGGCAACCAGTACTGGCGCAGTACTGGGCCGATAGTGAATCCTGTACTAGGGCAGTACTGTCTGCCAGTATTGGGCCAAAGTTATCATCCGGCGCTGCGCCAGTACCGCGCCAGTAGTGTTGCCAGTACAGCGCCAGTACCTAAACCACGGTCTTATATACAGGTCTTGAAACGAAAGCAAATTTCGAGGGTGGGGGTACGTCGCTTATCGCTCCCGTTTTTAGGACTTGGCAGCGCCACTATGCGGCGCAGCTATCTACGGAGGTCTAGCGCAATCAGATAATCACAGCGTAGTAGCGATAACCTCTGTATGACTACGGTCTCACATACAAAACCGTGTTTTATGACAACGTGTTCATGACGTGTGTTTCTGTGGCACGTGTGTTTATCTTTATTAATATATAATTGTTATTATGACGAAACCGTGTATTGTGCCACAATAACGGGCTATAAAAGTATGAAAAAAAAGTATGCATCTTGCAAAGATGTTTTCAATCTTACGCTGGATGAAATATTTTCTACGTACAAGTTTACTTTTCCTTGCATGGAGCATGCATCCGAAATTTTATCATATTCTATTTTATATTATATTCGTTTAAGAATGAGGCAAAATGCGCATCAAGAAAACTTAAAGATGCCAAAACACAATCTTGTAAAGAAAAAAATATCTAAATGGACCAAAACTTAAAATATACTTTACTTTTTTTAAATGCTTAAAATATGCTTTACTTTTTTCAGTTCTATGTTTTTATCCTTCGGTCCTTTATACACGTGCAGTCGTGGTCAGAGTAGTTGCAACACTTAAAAAACTAAACTTATTTTTAAAAAGCTATAACTATAACACAATTATAACTTATTTTTTTAAAGTTATTTAAAAAAAAGTGTCTCAACTACTTTGACCGCGACCCTACAAGATCATCTATACACATACAATCACTTCTCTGTTTTATTTTCTATTATTTATTCAATGTTTCACTCAAATATTTATTCCATTTTATGGTTTTTCTTCCTCAAGTATTTGCCATATTAAAATTTAGATTAATCATAATACGCGTGCATCTACCACCTCCGTAGATCGCAGCGCCGCCCTTACGGATACAAGTCGAAATAATTTATGGCTCGCTAAGCGACGTACCCCCACCACGTTCGTTTCAAGACCTGTATGTAAAACCGTGACCTAAACTACCATAACCAGTGCTGGCCCAATACTGGGCCAAATGTCAAACCCTATATGGGCAGTTGCATTTTAAATTGCGTTGAAAGAAATACATCTTATTTCTATTTACTTACATTTTTAAACCACTATTCAAAGCGGTAAATTAATCTTATAATATAAATATTTAAATCGCGAATGATAGTGCTTCTTCTCTCTCAATTTGAGTAGAATTGTAACGTACTAAATTTATAAAACACTACAGAGACAAAAAAATGTTATTTTCAAATAAAGTCACGTTATAAATCACATATATGGAACCTCATGTTTGAAGTACATACATACTTGAGTAAGCCACGTTTTCGTCGCGAATGTTGGTGCATTTTGATTTCTCTTCCGACACTATCGAGATCCAGAGAATTGAAAGGCTGTTGAAAGTCAAATGATCATTTAGCGAATCGGTGCGGAAAGTGCAAGCCCGTGCATTTTCCTATGCGCTGCTTATCAGCGGTCCTACCGCGTTCACCGAGCGGGACTAGGTATCCTTCGGTTAGACGCGGCTCCCGAAATGCTTGTCGGAAATCCCTAAGTGCATTATAGCGGCCGCGGTAGATAGAGAATACGCGCCTCTTGTGTACCGACGTTGATGTAATTTTAATGAAGGAACAGAGCTGTCGCCAAACGGTAATTGAAAGTCAGTTCGCGTTGGTTGAGGACACGCAGAGTAACGATGAAATTTACGCGCGGCTGATGCATCGACGTGTGTGTGGCCGAAAGACATCAATGACGATGAGGGGCTTCGATGGCAGGAACAAAACACGACCGACGGAGGAGAGTAAACGAGAGAGCAGCGCGGCGCGGCGGTAGCTGGAAAATTGTCTCGTAGACTGTAGAGCGTAGCCGTTTTGGAGGGCTAAAATAAGCAGTGAGCCCGAGGGTGAAAGGAAAAAAGGACGAGATCAGAATGCAGTATGTGAGCAGGAAGAAATAGGAAGCGTTACCGTACAAGTGGTGGAGAGAACGTAGGTGAAAGGCGAAGCAGAAAAGATATGATAGAAGAGTAGAAGCGAGAAAGAGAGAGACAGAGAGTAACGAGAGTTTGCTACGCTAAGGGTCGGCGGGAGAGAGCGGGAGGAAGAAGTAGAGTTTCGGAGTTTGAAGGACCTTAACGGCGGGTAGCTCGGCAGGCTCGCTCTTGAGGCATCCGTAGTTGCGCAGGTGTCTGCATAAGTGCGTATCTACGATCCGTCGATGCGCACACTTGTGTGAGTTGTGTGCGCGCGCGTTCGCGAGCACAGCGGTCGGCTTCGGGAACACCGGGGGAATCTGGCATGCCGCGCGCGTACACACCCGGTACATCGACCCGGAATGCGAATTTAATCTGCGTGCATCAAACTTCCATTCGCTCTGGAGAGGACCGGCGCCCAGCGTCGCGACAACGTTGCCCTAACTTCGAAATGAAAGGCGTGAATATTTTCGCGACTAATCTAGCAGAGCGCGCCGTACCTCTACGTCCGCGCCCGCGCCGGTTCGAGATTTCGTTATCGATCGCGGAGGGCGGGCGCGTCGCGGGAATCGTCGCTTAATGCGAGCAATATCGCGCTCACGGCTGCCTCGGCGTCCATTTACCTGTCGTTTCGCACTTTGAGATGCAAAACGAGTTTGCCGCCACTACCATGTCGATTAACGTGCGCGATTTGGAGAGGGAATACCTAGTCGGGCTTCTGCATTTCGCGTGGTCGCGAAAAGGTAAACTACTTTCGCGGATAATTGATAATTTGCCACCCGAAGCGAATTCGAAATATGGATGTATAAAGAGAAGCTAGATCATTAGCCGGCGTATCAATTACAGGCAAATTATTTATAGCACTTTCGCATTACGCTCGCTGTCAAACGAGGACGTGCATTTAAAATTACGTTCTTTAATTATTATTAAGTTGAATTATCTGGTCATTTTGTGCACAATGGCACTAGCGCAAGGATATTATCGCTGTATGAAATGTGCCATGCTTTAAAAGGCATTTTGAAAAAATAATTATTTCACTCTTTTCCAACGCGTAAAAGTATATGAAGCATATGGAATATTTTCTGAAAATTCTTGTGCTCTACATGTCTCGTATACCATGATCCGATAATTTATTTTGCAATATACACCCAAGAATAAATAATAAATTTTCCCTAAATTATTTTGAATTTGCTAAATGTCTGTGTGCAGGTTCCGTGAAGAATAATCCGTTTTTATAATAAATAATAATTTATGTGATAAATAATTTATAAGAAAAAGTAGATAGAAATCATATGCTGTCTTCAATAATTATATTATTTTATATGTCGTTTTAATTATGCCATCATTTTGCTTGAGGAACATGAAGTTCTCAGTTACATTCTTTCTTTTTTGTGTAACAAGATAAATAGTGACTTATACTACACGCAACTTTCCCCGCAGTTCTCAATTTACTTTCTTCGCCATAAAGTCTACGTTGCTAACAAGCTTTCGAGACTTACAAACGTACACACTTGCGGCAGGGAATAGACGCGCGCAACGTTTACGAAAATCGAGTCACGCGGGCGCACGAAAATCGAAGAGATGGACACGAAAATAAATCTTTCCCAAGCGTGTGTCCCGTTCTTCCTCGACGAAATCTGCATACTTATGTGTGTACATAAGGATGAACGGAAAAGTTGTTCATTCTTGCTTGTTTGTCTTTTCTTCCCGCCCTCCATTCCCGATTCAACCAGCGGAGATTTTGTCCAGGAATATTTTTGGATGACAGCCATTGATATCTACGGCTTCCTAAGAATATTCGCCCTCTTGGAGATGCCAAGAATATCGTCTCCCGCTGTTTGACGACTTCCCGTATAGCGCAGTCTTTATTATACGCTTCGTTTCACAGCACTCGCAAAAAGACAAAGCGTGATTCGACATTTTTAAATAAGAATAAGAAAAAAGCGAAAGAAACATGGAATTTTGCTTTTAACAAAAGCTATTATAATATTAAAAATAGAACGGATAAAATAAGAAGCATTGGAAAAAGCGAAAAAAATCCTCTTTTACGTTAAGTTGCTTAATAGGAAGTGGCATAAGATAGTTTTACATTCCTCTAAATTGCCATCAGAAGTTGAAAAATTAAGTCTATGTTACTCTCGGCGCTCTAATTGATTAATTCCTGTTTCAGAGTGAATGATAGCGGACGAAGAAGTGTTAAATAAGCGTTAAATAAGATAAATGATCCGTTAAGAAAGTAATGTATACGTCAGATCGGATATGGAAAAGATTTAATTTGGCGTAAGAGAATCGCGTTTCCCCGGGATTTAAGGTATAGTCGGAGAGCTGACGACACTTTTGGCCAAGTGATTTTGTAAAATACGATTTTCCGTTTTAACCTGCGTGGACGACTCTCCTTCGATAATCCGAACACTTGGCTGGCCGTACCTGGGGGGTTTAGAAGTACACCAGGTGAGAAAAAAAAAACAGATTTTCAAGTCACATAGTATAAGTCTTAATTTTTATCGGATATTGATAATTGGTCACTCAGAAACATGCAAATAAATTGCCAGTTTGATTGCTCGGGGGAAATCTGTTTTTTTCTCACCTGCGTACTTTTTTCTAAACCCCCCAGGTACGGCCAGCCAGGTGTTCGGATTATCGAAAGAGAGTCGTCCACGCAGGTTAAAACGGAAAATCGTACGGCTTCCTTTTACAAAATTATTTGGCCAAAAGTGTTGTCAGCTCTTAGACTAGTAGTTGTATCGCGACAATACGATCCAAAATTTTATACTCTAAATCGACGTGAAAACATCCGACTATTTACGGTTACAGGCTGAAAACTTTTTAATAGTTCTGTCTTTCATACGCAGAACAAAAGACTATTCTTTTATTTTTCTCCTCCATTCCTTTATCTTTACGTCAAATAATCGTGAAAATCGAGGTCTATTTATTTTTGTATTCCTAAATCTAAACGATCAATAATTTCGGTTTTTTTACTAGTATTTCTAAAGTGTCCTTCTACTATATATCCGTTTTTCATTACTTTCTTAAGATTCGTTCTAATTATTAAAATTCAAAATACGAGATTTCCGTATGCTTTGTGTATGCAATACATGTAAAAAATGCACATTTTTTACATGTATTGCATACACAAAGCATACGGAAATCTCGTATTTTGAATTTTAATAATTAGAACGAATCTTAAGAAAGTAATGAAAAACGGATATATAGTAGAAGGACACTTTAGAAATACTAGTAAAAAAACCGAAATTATTGATCGTCTAGATTTAGAAATACAATAATAAATAGACCTCGATTTTCACGATTATCACAATAGCGATTATCTCGTGTTCGGGATGGTCAATTACTTTTAAGTTGTACAGACGTGTAGATACCACATTTATTAACATATAGTAAAATTTTCAAATTCTTCTTAAGAATAGCGATTTACCATACAACTACCTTAATTTCAAGCAGAAATTAATGTAGTGCGAATGCGCTTCTCACTTCCGTTCGCCGGAATGTGTGGTATCAAGCGGTTCGATATTGGCGACCATTGTCTCTTCTTCCTCCCATCCGCATACTTGCAAATTGTACGGAAAACGTAATTACACCGGTAACATTAATTAAGAGTACAGTTAATTATCTTCGGCCGGATCTATATCTCCGCAGCTTTTTTCCTCAATGGCATTTATTACCTTTATCCTTCTTTCTCTCTCCTCCCTTCTCTCTCTCTCTCTCTCTCTCTCTCCTCTCTCTCTCTCTCTCTCTCTCTCTGTCTTGTGATACATAGCAGCGATTATTTTTGTAACGATGCTATTTCTCCGTGCGCCGCATCGTGAAAATCTACGCGAGTATACCGGTGCACGCAAGGCATCTTTCTATAAATTGCAGTTACAATACGGCGAAAGACGTAACTTCGCGTTTAATAACGTTGTTCGGAAAAAAGTGCAGAGCAAATAACACAAATCGCCTTGAAATAATTAAAAATTACAGAAATTATTGAACATCAGCTTTCATTTCCGTCTGCAGTCGCGAAAGCTCGGATATCTTTATCTATGCATCTCAAATGATTTATGCATTTTCATAATTATCCGTATTTTCAGGAATGTCAGAGGAAACTGAGATATGAATCGTGCCCTGCGCGGAACATCTGGCGAATCTGGGTTAATCGCGTTTCAGTGAAAAGTGCGGCAACGATCACGCATAATGACTTGAATACGGTCGTGCGTAATGGAAATATAATTTCACGTTAAAGGGGCTACAGAACTAAAAAAAAAAGGAAGCAACGCTGAAACGATAAAACGCCTCACGTCCTGATAATTTAATGGCGCCGTTCAATTTACCGCACATTTTGCGCCGCAGCTGCCGGTATTTTTTTCTGTCGTGATGTTTCATTTTTGGGCATCATTTTCGGGAACCGGCGCGCAGCTGCTACTATCGAAAGTCACGACGATACTGTTTCTCAACGAGATCGATTGATCGAAAGGACACTCGCCCATTGAAATGTGATAGTTTGATAAATATAAAACCATTGCGTTCAAACTATTATAGATATAAGATTTCGAAAAGTAATAGGCCCACTCGTGACGCTTTTGCAATAATACAAAGTTCATCAAATTAGCATTAATTTCAATTTTTAATTGTATGTGTGCGTGTGTGTATAAGGTATACATATATAGTTTTAAATATAGACATAGTATTTTAATTTTCTTTTTTTGGTATTATAATCTAATACAGATAATGCATACATTAGTTTGTTGCCGGCTTTTAACAAGCATTCAATTCGAAATTACTCGGAAAATTCGCGAATGAGAGAAATAACAATACAGTTCTCGCAGATCCCCTGTAAAACACTGCTTATACCATCGCTTTCGTTACGTTCAAGTCCACAGAGCTGTGGTTATAGGACCGCGATAGAGAAGATAGGAGAGCGGATTTGCATGGCGCATCAGTCAGCTTCGTTTGCAGTATCGTAGCACAGGGATTATTGTTTACATCGTCGCATAATTTCCCACTCCATTTACGTATCAATCGGCGCGTTACTGTTGTGCAATAGCCAATTAACGTATGGGCTCGCTCGTATACGCGTTTCGGAATGGAATATGCGCGTCTACCGAGTAGAGCGCGCATGTTCTGTAGCGTGATATTAGCGCGATTCACGTTAGTAGCCTGTACGCGCGATACCTGTGTGCGATTCTTGGTATTTATGCGATCGATCACGGCTCAAAGAGTGATTGTCCCGATCGTACGTGAGGTGATTGTTTGCGCTCGCTAATTCGTTACTCGTTAAATACCTACAAGCATATCGCGAGGTGTTAGTGTAAAATTCCATATGAGAAATATATCTTTTTTTCCTTGAGTACTATAAATATTATTTTATATACATCTTATACGTTATCCAAAAATATCGGAAGAGGGATTGTAAAATAGGGTAAGGGTCCATATTACTGTATCTGTCCCTATTAGTGTGCTTTTGTATTTAATGGAGTTATAAAAAAAATTTGCACAAATAAATAGAAAGAATACATTTTTTTAAATTTAGTTAATCTATTTATGTATGTAATACAAAAGAAAATATTCTATTCTTTAATATTAAAGTGTAGTGAACATTTTTTGAAAGGTGCATGCCATGCACATTAATAGCTGGGACAGGGGCACAGTAATATGGACACCTACCCTACTTTTGTTAACATTTTATCACATTCTATACAACAATAGATTGTTGAACTAAAGTTGAGCGCTTATTTTTCATGAGTTATTATCATGCATACCTACTGTTCTCGATTACTGGAAGTATTCACTGATTGTGAGAAGTATCCTGTCTTACTTGTTGGATAAAACAGATAAGATAAGACGGGATAAGACAAGAACTAACAGGATTGGCTTTAAGACTATCGCAATCCCGCAATCACTTACGGTAAACTCCGCTCTGCTTAGGGAACTTCTTCGGGGAAGCACACAAATAGAAGGGCAAATTAAAGATCTTCAGTCGCCTAAAATTTAACATGAACATTATAGAATTCTTATCTAATACAATTCCTCGCTCACATTTCATACTTTTCAACGATAACGGACGAGTTTCAAATATCTTCCGTGACCTTTTCGAGGGAACGTTTCAGTTTATTATAAGCTCATCCTAAATTAGGGCTAATGCATAAAAGTTATTTGAATAATCATACTCGGATACCGAGATTACGTAGGAATTGGAGAGGAATAGCTTCGCACGTTTCCTGTGGCAAGCGTGCTACGTTCACGAGCAAGAGACAGCCTTTCCCTATTGTGTACCACTGCGTCTGACTCGCGCTTCACCTCATCACTGTTGCATCACGATCCATGCGATACAAAGTGCGTTCGCACGTACATACGTGATCCATCGGTGCGTTGGATGTGCATTAAACCATTCCTCTGCATGTGCGCGCGCAAAGATTAACGACACCGGTATGAATTTTAATTGCCGATACTCATCGCCGACGTTGCAGTCGACTACTCCTCTCGCGCGGCTGCCATATAACTGCAGTGCTGTTGCTCGCCCATACACAGGACGAGATAGTCTGCCGTTGCATGGCGTTCAGAATGATAATGATAACGGTTATATATAGCGACGGTCGTTTAGTTAACGCCGTCTTGTCCGACGTATGCTATTAAGTGTCTGCGCCCGATCTTCTTCCGTCTGCCCTTTCTCTGTCTTCGGAAATCTCATTTATAATTAATTCTCATGAATAAACGGCGCTAAGCACATTCGGATGTAAAAGTTATTTTCTTGCTAGTAATTATACATATTCTCTTGCAGTTATTTAAGCGTAAGTTATCATTTTTCTGCAATTTTCTAGAACGCAAATGCATATTAATATGCATTTGCCTTCCCAAATTTGGGAGAAAAGCTACCATGTTTGTTAGATATTCTGCTAATCACAAAGAGTTGAACAGGATGTTCTTAAAGCGAATAACGACATAACGTATTCTTCCTTCCCGTGTTATTAGATTTATCCACGTCTCGTATCCATTAGCCATCTGGCGATTGTGTTCACATTTGCGATATAATCATCGACATATCGCGCGTCACGTGCTATCGCGCGAAAATCTAAGTGAATGAGATTGTAACGTATTCGCCAATTAAATCTGATTAAAGAGAACAAGTATTCAGCAATCGCTGCATTCTCTCTCGTTCACCTAAAATTCCGCGTGATAATACTTGATACAGGGCAGCATTCGACAATGCCGTATCTTCGGGGAAGCTTCCACGCGAATAATAGCGACGACAAATATTTTTTAAATTAAATATTACGATATTATTGCAAACGTGTAGGCTTCACTTTAAAAGTGAATTATGGTTACATATTAGGCAATGTACATTCCGCAAAAATGTTACACATAATTATTATAAATCTATACATTATTGCTATAACGTGATTAATACCTATATATCAAAATATCGTTAGAACTGATAGTCTCCTGATACGCGTATCAATATTCGGTGTTATTAAATGTTATATGCAAACTCATTGTACCGCCATCAATTAAATTCATTATTCTCTACATTTTTATGAATATTCGCACATTAACATAACGTAAATGAGACCTATTTTACCATAAATGATACTGTTGTTAAACGACAACGCAAATGTAGAGATCGGTTTACCGACAATGCAGAGATTAGTACGTACTTATATTAAATCAATATATTGCATGTTAAAGGCATTTTCAGCACATGCATTACAATCGCGATACACCATAATGATATATTCATATCCTCAACCTGAGGGAAATTTGCGTAATAATATTCACTATAATGAATTTCCACGTAACATTGCGGCGATATAATTTGGAGGGCTACTTGAAATGTATATAGCATGATGTCGTACCGCTGAATTTCTCCGTCAGATATAGCATACGATTTGATAGTCAGTAATAGCTAAGGCTAATCGGATTGCAATAACAGAGGCATAAAATGGGATTGCGTTTTATGTTATTCTACTTGCTTTATCGTAAAGCTTTCAGTTTTCTTGAAATTTTATCGATCGCTTGTTTGCGTCTATTGTTTACAGAATTATTTTACGTAAAAGTAGTTGTTTCATAAATACTTTGCTTCGTTTTACGATGATGTCCAAGTTTTTACATTGCGCTAGAAAGCTTTAGTAGAAAGCTATATAATTTCGGAGGTCTCTCTCGAGACGACACGTATCCAACGCGTTTGTGCACCATTGAGCCTCTGTAGGATACGAATTGATAGGTCAATGATAAACGTTAGCGAAGCCAGTCGTGGAGTCGCAATAGCGGAGGCACTTCGCTATTAATCCGATGATAAATGCACGCAGGCATTATCGGACACATGTATATGGAGAACGTCGAGAGCGTCAAATTAGAAACAGCGACTGTTAATCGTGATGGATTAGCTTCTGGTGCGAGTAACGTCCTGTCCCGCCTTCCCGCGATTTAATTAAGCGTCTGTCGCTCGAATAATTTGTTAAGTAATTATGACTGTCGGCCGCGCGCACATTCCGGAGCGATCGTATTTCGAGATGGCGATACGAAGCGATCGAGAGCGACTCGCGCGGCCAACGACCCCCCGGTCTATCTTCAGGGTGTTAGTAATGTATCTTATTGCGCGCGAAAGGAAACGTGCTCGAGTAAGTCATTACGACACGAGCTTACGTAATTGTGATCTTGATTGCGGCTAATTGTAAGCCGAATGTACTTTTCAGTGGCACTCGTCCGATCGATACGTTCCTAAAGTTTCACGAGCAATAAAATAAGGGAGGGCGGCCGGTTAAAGTTATTGATAATTCCGATTATTCAATTTATTGTGCCAAGAATGTCCGTCCCTGCCTTATCTCTCGCAGGTTAAGCTTGTCTAACTTGTTAAGTAGTTATTTCTCGAACCGAGGGCACGTTAAATTATTATGCTAATAGCATCGCCGACTTGCGGCAACGCGACGTATCGCCCCGTCGCTTTAATGGAATCAAAATTGAAAAACAAAAAGAAGTTTAAATATTGCAAAGATTTAAAAGCCGGAGATATTAAGAGAGAGATTGCATTATTATTTCAGTCAAGTATTTTTATTTTAAAGTTATGCTTTATATTTTCTTTCTTAGTTTGTATCCTATGTTTTATTTTACTCGATATTGTGCCAGCATGCAAACATTATTATACCGTTATGCACGCGATTTTAACGAGCATGGAGTTATTTTCTTAAGTTTATTTCTTCTTTTATGTTTGTTTAAATGAACGGAGAATTAAGAACGGAGAATCTAACTTTCTGCACAGCTGAGACCCGACATGTATATCGATAAATGCGTATCGACAAATATAACGGAAATTGTGAAAAATTGTGTTTTTCGTTATTTATGCATTTACGGCAAATAATGTCGGAGTAACATTTATCTGATATTCCCATCCATGTGTTGCAATCGATAAATTTAAACCATATCTTTTAATTTCTCGAATTACTGCGTGCTTTAGTAATTTGGCTTCTCTCTCTTTCTCTTCTTTCCTTTTTGTCGTTACGTCAATATCATCATATAATGATTAATGATAATGGCAAAATACCAAAAGGGGTATGAGTCCTCGGTTTCATTATCATTATTATTAAATTTAATTATCGCATAATTGCATATTACTCTTACTTTTTATGCCGCATAGCTGAAGCAATTTATATCGTCTATACCGCCATTATCCGAACTGGCGGCACCAATTTATTGCTTTGTCACGGCGTTTAATTAAAAGTGCAAATGGTTGGTATCATCAAGGCTCATCAGATCGTCTAGTTCGTCGCACTTTTGTATGCCGGAATCCGTTTTTGCCGGGCAACTTTTTTGTCCGGATACAATCGTCTCGTGGTCACTCTCTTTCGCATAATTAATTAATGAAATTCGAATGCTGACGCGCATGAATCAGACAGAGAACAAAAACTTTTAACGTAATTGGCTTTAATTCGATCCGTGACCATTTTTGCTTGCGCAATCAGTCGTTCGCTGTCCACGCTCTACTTTGCTAAAATCGGAATACGCAAAGCGGAAATTACCAAAGGAATTAATTTGTCTCTGACTTGGAAAAAAAGAGGACCGCAAAAGGAAAATGTATAGATAAATTCGCGGCCGAAAAAGGAAAAATATACAATCCCCTTTTCTATCCGTCACTTTTTTTGTTCCAACAACTTATCGCCAGTTATAAATCGCAGGCGTTTGCATTTTAATTGTTTCGCAGCTGATGGTACTAATGCACGCTCTCAAATAAACGAAATTTTGTCTATATTCGGACAATTCTAATATCAGCACCTCTTTGAAAGATAACATTCTTTTTATATTCGAATTTATTCTTTTATTGTTGGATTATGTGACAATTTTATCGAAATAAATAAAATAGAATTCTTTGCAAAATCTTGTGTATAAGTGGTGATGTTAATCTTACAAATTTCTTTTTTTATGTGAGATATATTCCTTTTATACCTACATTTTATGTCATCTAAATTTGCGAAAAGCAGTGAAGAAAAGTAAGTAGCGAGAAAACAAATATTTGTTGTAAATTTTCTCAGTGGAGATGACTTATTAGTGGTTAACTCCACAACTTTACTCGTAGCTTCTTTTTCTCTCATCAAAGTTTTCCCGCAGCAAAGAGCTGTACGAATCCTAAAGGAATTCTTTCCCTTTGCTGCCGGCGATAACCATGTTAATGCAATTTCTTGATAGTTTACGGAAACGGTCCATATCCTCTCACTTCTAGCGTGCCAAGTCGGCAGTCTTGCGTGTTTATACCTCTCTTATAGCCCTCCTCTCACACTCTTTTTCTACTTTTCCTTTTGTCCATTTCCTCTATAATTCTTTTTCTTTGTCTTGTTATGTGCAGCATTTCTGCCAATTTTGCTTTTCGCTTGTTAATGTTTTTATTCTGATACGCCGATAATGTTTACCATTTTTGCTAATAGTTGCGAAATTATATTTAAACCCACGATTAATATTTAACTCGATGTCTATTCAATGCATGCAATTTCAAGATCATTTATGTTGATTTAACCATAGATCTTCCATAATGCATCAATTAATGCAATTTGTTACCCATTACCTTGTACATCGACTTAGACGCTAAATTTAACCCGTAGTAACCACACCAGTGCGAATTCGCACCGCCGAAAATTTCTTTCTTCTGCAACTTTCTACCTGCGTACCCTGACAGTCTCTCTTTACTACGACAAATATGTCAGCGATCTAGGGTAACATCTGCGCAAATAAGCGGCGTCATTGGTTTCGAGACTGTCGAGCAAGGAACATCAAAACATCGAGGAGGTGCGTATTCGCACTAGTGTGGTTAGAGCGTGTGTCAAGTGGGTGCCTGGAAAAATTACGAAATTTAGCTTTTTGTGAATTAATCAACTGGAATCGTATTGAATGTTAATATTTGCACATCTTTTATCGTTTTTAGTATAAACTTTATCATTTTTGTTATTTATTAGGATTTTACATGATTTTCTATAATTATATAAAATCATGATTCTTGTTGTTCAAAATGTATTTTAACTTTACAATTTGATTTCGCTCGACTAAAGCAAACAGCTAAACAATTCAAGGACGGCCAATTTTCGAGCAATAAGATGTTAAAAGTAAAATTAATTAAATTTAATAACAATATAAATACATGTTTACGTTTCGGGCCTTAATTGTAATTAGTCTTATGTGAAATAGTTAGGATTTAATATATCTATTGTTATTCTTGGTTCACCTATTGTTCTGAAAAAGGCCAAGTAAAGCCCGAAACATAAACATGTATTTATATTAAATTTAATTAATTTTGTTTTTAACATCTTATTGCTCAAAAATTGGCCGTCCATAAATTGTTTAGCTGTATTTTAACATTTTGTGAACATTATATTTGATTATTATTTCAAAATAAATATAATTTCTCTCGTATACAGTCAATTTACACGTTTTTTTACCTTTAAAAAATACCCTCTTTTCAAACACCCTTAAAAAATACTTAATCTTCTAGAATGTAAAGTATTTTTTTTTCTTAAAATATAACATTTTAACTTTAATTTGCAACAACGATCATAAATTTCTATCAAATAGAAAAAAAAAATGGCAATTTTTTAAAGAAAAACCGAATTTTTTAAAATCGCTATTTGATTTTAACGTTTTTTTATTATTAAACAATTATTTTTTGTTTTCGAAAGTATTTCCATTGCATTTCTCAGGAAATTGTACCCTAGAAAATACACGTTATAAGTTTAATTTGATTTTTTCTCTACCGAGTTATCGAACTTCAAAGATGCAAAATCCAAAATCGCACTAGTGTGGTTAGTATACGTATACTAGAGTTGGGGTGTGGTTACTACGGGTTAAATAAAGCCGCTAGAGAGGCAAATCAAGTTACTTGCTTACCATTTCTATCGCTTACATACGAGAATGATATGCTAAGTCATCTCTTCTCACTTCGCTCGCTATTTCGTTAGCATGCTCTATTGCAGTTCGAGTGCATAACGCTTTGTTCCAGTGCAGACTAGACCTCTCTAACTCGACTAAACTTTGCCAATAGAAACTCACGTTAGCCAAGTCTGACCTAAGACTCGTACTAGATCGGGATTTAAACTAGCAATTTAAGTTGTATTGTTGACGGAAGTAGGAGTTTGGTACAAAGTATGGTATTATGCCGTGAGACTTTCTTGTGAAACAATTAATAAGAAACTAAAAGAGAGCCGCCTTTAATATAACAAATTACCTACATCCTATTTGTATTATTACAAAGACGTATTGAAGTCGAGCAGCCAATATTTCAATTATATATCAAATAAAAAGAAAATTAACTTAGGACTTTCGATAATGAAACAAATAATGTAGAGTAACAAATGGGCTATGATAGTGCAATGTGGTTGTTGGTGCGTAAGTTGTAAGAATAATTAGCATAGTAATTTATTTAAAATTTAAAACAGATGTTTCAACTTTACTTTGAGTTATCTGTAGGACCTAATGTCAAAAATTAATATACCGGGTGTACCTAAACTGGCGATAAATATTTAAATACTTTATAACATTTTAAGACAAAAATTCTAATATGAAATTGCCGAGGCTATAATAGTGAATAAATACTTTTAAACTGGTTTTATAATTTATTACGGACAAACAGAAATAGTTGCTTAATAAAACTTTTGAATTTTTTACAATAATTTTACATTACTGTCAAAGGCATTCGATTTATGGAAGCACCTTTATCATTGGCCATGTTGTGCGCGAAATACTAACCACTATAAACTTTTTACACCCGAAAACTATTATAGCCTTGGCATTTTCGTATTAGAATTTTTGTTTTAAAATGTTACAAAGTATTTGTTATTAAAATATTTACCGCCAGTTTAGGTACAACCTGTATACTTATGATTAATTTTTCACGTTTTCTGTTGAGCCCAGGTAAGTGCTTCGAGACTGGAAAGTCAAAAAACCAATATATTCGAAAGTTAGCATGTAATTGGCCTAATTGATCATTATCTGCAATATTATTAAACACAGTAAATGATTAAAAATCAAATAAGAGTTCAAAGTCAACTCACCATATAGTTCGGAGAGCGTGAATACAAAACTTGAAGCTGTGATAGAAAATTACATCGAATGATCACACAACAAAAAAACAAACGATAAAATTACAATAAAATTATACTCAAGACAGTGAAAAAGTGAAATGATAACTGTAAAAGCGGCTAACGAACAATGAAGTCAAATGAGATTAAATAATAAAGTAAAATAAGTTATCGTATCTGAGGTCAAACAGTAAAACATAATAAATAAATAATAACAATGAAATTATTAAAAAGGTAATAAAGTATAAATAATCCAGTAAAAGTATTAATAAAAACAATATTACAACTTGAAAAGTTCATGAAATAAATGTAATTAGAGGCCATTGTATGTATGAATTATAACTATGGTATATAATAATGGGCATTGTTTATAATTCATTAAAATAAAAACGTATACGTGGTGCAAATATTTAGTATCTGTTTGTAAATTGCAACTATTTTTTTTTTAATTTAATGTAAGCTACATCTCAGAAACTAGTCATTTTGATAAAAGTTTGTCTTTTTGCTTAGGATTTGAACATTTTTTCCAATCAAAGTCATGATTGAAATTAATTCAATGTTCTGTAATAATTGAAGTAGCGGATGTGTTCCTACGGATATGATGCCGATGCTCGGAAATTCTGGTTCTTAATTGCCTCATATTTGTCCAAAGTAGGTTGCATCACAATCTTTGCAAGAAATTATGTAAACAATATTTTTGTTATATTGGATTGGAAGAATGTCTTTATGTGCTTTAATGAAATTTGCGAGTTTATTATACAACTGAAATAAGTTTACATTTAAATCTCTAGAGACATTTTTAAATTTTTCTGATATATCTGGGACGTATATAGGATCGTAAACCATGGACATTTGATTGTGTTATCGTTGGTATTCATAGTGCTAACTGCTATTCTGCTTGTATGTATATTTGCTAAGAAGAGATTTCAGTCTATTATTGATTGTATATTAAAAGTAAAAGGCAACGGATAGTTATTATTTAATAATGTGTCTATTATAAATTTTTGAGTGAAGCTTGGGATGTGATAATAAAAAAGTTCTATCTACCATGCTTATTATTGTGCCTCTTTTTTTAGAGCAAGGGTGTTATGACATAAAGTTAAGATAGCGTCCAGAAAATGTGGACTTATTAAACCAATCAAATTCCAAAATATTGTTATTTTTAATCATTGTTACGTCTAAAAAATTTGATTTATTACTTCCCAATTCAATGTTAAATTATATCTTTGGACGGAAATAGACAAATTGAAAATGTAAAATATTTTGTCAACTAAACCAGGAGCAGCTATTGCAATGTCATCTACATATCTGAAGTAAAAGGAAATTATATATCAATTAAAGTCTTTTTACAATTTATTTTAAGGACACTTCAAAATCGCGGAATTTTTCGCCGTAAATGTTGCGATTTGTATTCTTTAGTCGCTCTTGTTACGAGACTTTAATTGGACGAATCCGATCGCTTGCAGATAACTAACAAGAATGTAACGAACGGTAGAGCTATCGTCGCTGGATATGGATTTTGATGAATCCTGTTATCGAAAGCGTGCTTGAATTGCAGAAATCGTTAACGCGATGTCATGATGTCTTTCGACTTTTCCTATGTGTATTTGAAATATTACAAAATAAATTAACGTCACCGTTTGTTTCAATATACATGTAGGCCACAATGATTTGCAAATAAATGCCTATTTGTTTGTCTGATTGCATTTATTATGTATCATTTACGGTATACTTACCAAGACAAATGAGAAATTTGATTTTGGCATCGTGGTAAGTAAACTTTTGCATTGAGAGACATTACAATCTATCGTATTAAAATTACATTTATTATTTATTAAAATAATGATATTGTAACAAAAATATATATAATACCGTCTATAGAAGAATTATGTAAATTCTGCAAACAATACATCAATATCTATGAACTGCAAATGTAACGGTATATTGCGAAATAACAAGATATTCTTGGGAAATAATTCTTTTAGATTCTCTTAAGAGTAATTTGATGCGTCGTAGTCGAATGGATTAAGTATCGAAATGGCGATCTGCAGCTTTTCCCTGTTCCCCTTTGTCTTCTTCTTAGTCTTCTCCTCCTTCTTCTTCTTATTCTCTGTGGAACACGATTCAAGGAACTTTGAGAGTAATAGATAGTTTTAGTTTGATATAAACTTTTACTGGATAAGATGTCCAAGGGCTTTACGATAAGACCTGCTTCGAGGTATTCGCGGTTGTCCTTAATACCCTTGGAGAGGTGTTAATTCTTCAATTATCGGGAGAGAATACCCGAGGTGTAACAAACTCTCTATTCAGTTTATCAATACTACGAGAATACAATTCTTCTGCAAAATTCGAGTTATTTTATTATCGTAACAATTGAGGCGACCATTAATTAATTATATTATTGTAATTTAAGCTTTATATAAAAATTATTATTTAATAAATATTATCTTGCTTTATATAATTAAAAACCACATTTTTGCACGCAAAAGTAAACGGATGAATTTTGTATTAACTTTATAAGTTTTACTAGACTACTATTTTTCCTCTACTTACATATCACGTTAACTGCAATAATTTTAGATTTAAATATGGATCTTAAATACGTATATAAAATTTTCTCATTTTTCTTTTACATTATTGCAACAGTTTGTCCGCACGTAGGAAATTCAACGGTAATTCGAATAAACAGGGCGATAAGATGTCAAGCGTTGGAGCAAGTGGTTTGGATCAAGGCTTTTGCGAGCCATGTGTCACGCGACGTTGAGGAGTAGAACTACACGTGCGGCACGTCAGAAGCGTGCGGTCCATACTGCATGTAGCCGAGTTTTAATTTTAGCTGCAAACCAAGTGGATTGAGTGGCCACCTGGCCCCGTCACGTTCTCCTTGCGCGTTTAATTAATGTCAATTTCATCGCAATTGCATTTCCGTCTTTCTCGCCATTTTCTGCAACGCTACACATACCTATAATATATATACATCGTCATATACGGACAATATATCCCGTTCCGCGGTGAGACGGAATTACGAGCGCCCTAATTTACTGGTGGAAACGCTTATAAGACGTTTCCTGCAATTCCTGCAATTTGCCAATTCCTCCGGAGTAGCTAATCCGACTATTTTCATGACTCTCGCTACTTTTCTTCGCGCGTCCTTCTTTACCTTTTCCTCCTCGTCCGTGAGACTCTATTCAGCAAGACTTTTCTCAAACTACTCTTTACATCGTATCGTCTTTTTAGAAAAAATTTAGTAAAATTCTTGGTGAATATAGTACAGAAATTAATACGAAAGTTGTATTAAAATTGTTTTAATAACTTTTCTTGTGATGTTTAAAGCAAAAAAAGTTCATCACTTCTATTTCGCTTTTCTTATACTTGGTTTTGCTTTTAAGTTTTTAATGATAAGCATTAAGAAGATTCGCGTATTCTCAAATTGGAAATCTTTAAACCGGGTTTAGGGCTTTTCAAGCTGACCAGATAGCCTTGCATTAACATAGGTATCTCATAATAAATAAGTCTTTGCGCACTCTCGCTTGATGAGGGAGAAGTGCTTTTAAATGTCAGGCACTTCGATTCGAACTGAGATTGGTCCAATTAGAATCTTCCCGTAGAATTGACACGGTTATGTAGTCGTAAAGGTTTTAAACGTTTCTGCGAATGCGAAAGCGGGAATACAGAAACGTTTTCATGGAAAGAGGGAGAGAGGGAAAGAGGGAGAAATGCGCTGGCGCAACTGGATGATAATTATTTGTATGCTAAGCCGTGCCGAAGACCAAGAGTACTTCGTGTAAACGCGCGCGTACTCGCGTGAATCGATGGATCAATATTAACTCGCTTTGAAGGTATAAAAGTTTAAAAGAATTCTTCTGGATTAGGACTTAGCTTTAAGAGCACGTGAGTCTGAAATTTTATACCGGTTTATTCTGCGACTACGTTTGTATATTGTGAAATATGAATGCTATATGAAAAACACGAAGAAACGCGGTTGAATATATAGATAAATACGATAATTCCGCTGTAATAAAGAATAAAAATAGAATACAGAAAGAGAGCATAAAGAGTAAAATGTACTTACCTAGCGTTTGAATTTATCTTATTCCTTCCTTGGTGAGAAGATCTGCGTAAATATAAAGGAAAGAAATAAAATAGCGATACGTGGTGCGTGTCAATAATGCGGTATACCATGTTTACGGTTCGTATTATAATTTATTACAATTTGTACAGATTACAAATCGGTACCTATGATGCGTTTCTTGTTAGACATAATAAAAGGAGCAAATATTGAGCAGAACGCCGCTCGTTACTGCGCTAACATTATTATATCAGTTACCATATAGTTAGATAGTTACCCCTGTATAATCTATAGGGGCAGGTGGGGCAAGACGGGGTAGCTAAGGTTTGATGATGCATAAAATACAGGTTTTCATAATTAATGAATGAACTTTAATCCTTAAACATTCTTTGAAAATCGACCTTTCGATTTAAGTACAAATAAACCGTTTCTTTAAAGTTTTTGAAACTATATAAACGAGAATTCAAAAAAAGTCATTTCTCCCCATCTTGCTCTACCCGTGGGGCAAGATGGATTATCCCCGTAAACAATATGGGGTACCTACTAACAAATAATATAAAATCAATTATTTATCGGGTTGACAGCGAGGGCACACATGTATGGCTTCATCAACATCGTCTTTTACATCTGCACACGAGCCCATTTGCCACATACTTGGCTGATACGAAATTTGGCTGGTACGAAAATAACAGGAAATCGTAAGAAATGATAAATTGTGGTCTAACACTCTAACTTCATCACGCAGCCACGTGCTTTGCTGGATCGCTGGTCACTGTCGGCGTCGAAGGTGACATATCTAAAGTCGGCTCCAGACGATGCGTTCACTCGCCAAACATTCGTCAAATATAAATGCGTCAAATATTTGTAAATTATTATATATTAAATTATTATTAATTATTATATTATATTAATTATAATATTAATTATAACATTATTATTAATTAATTAATTAATGAAAAAAATAATTTACAAATATTTGACGCATCTATATTTGACGAATGTTTGGCGAGTGAACGCATCGTCTGGAGCCGGCTTAACGCGTATGCTCGATTGTGATTGGGGCGTTTGCGTCACGATACAGGAGCTACCCCGTCTTACCCGCCACCCCGTCTTGCCGCACTTACCCTATTTGATACTTGGTGAACACTCCAGTCACTAATAAATATCGCGTTTACAGCACTCGACGTGTGTTCTGTCAAAAAAATTTAAATCAAAACGTAACAGAAATCGAATCACCATAATCTTTTTTTTCGTCGTTCCTTCGTCATTGAAACATTTGTATCACCTTGTAATCCTGATCGCTTACAAAGCTAATCTCTCGGTTCGTAATAATTTCCACGATCACCTCGTTGCTCTAGTAATCATTATTCCTGCCTATGTTTCAATTTACGGACGCTGCTCTATCCTTCGTTTGTTTTCTTATTAGTGATCACCAATTTACATCAAAAGACAACATGTTGAAAAGTAACTGTATATGAATAACGCGTAGTCCCGCGTCGATCCACCAGTGTTTCACCAATTCCTCTCCGTTTCATAGGCTCCTCGAGAATAAAAATTATTGTTATTCGACTATCTATCTATTCTATACATGGTAACATATATAACTGGAAGCCCTAGACTACTAGGTTTTACATGGACGACATAATCGGATCAGACAGTGGTAGCGATATCTTCATAGAGGATGCCCGCGAGCTACCTGCTAACCGTCGGCTCGCACCTCGGCACTGCATTCGTTATCGTGCAGCGATGTCATCATCAGGAACAGGCTGATCGCCATGATGGCCATTATTATCGCGCCGCGATTACCATTCCAGGGCCAATTCTGTCCGGCGCATCCGTTCGCTCCTGCCCTAGCAAAAATAATATGTTTATTGAAAGTTTATAAGAAGTTTGCTTAAGTGCTGAGTAGATGTTTCATCGGAGCTTTAAAACATTTATTAAATTGTTTATAAGATGTAAATTTAAACATGAAATTTTTTATGAGATGTTCACGGCTATGTTTGATAGGCGTTCGGAAAGTGTTGTGTGATGTTTTCGGAGTGTTGCAAATGTTTACGAGGTGTTTTAAGCACTTTGCGAACCTAGTTAGCAAGCATATGTTAAAATAACGTCAAATAAACAAAATTATAATTAATTAAGAAACGAGATTTGTTATAAAATACATACGTTTTATGTGCATTTAATTATTATTATCAGTCTTCAAAAATAAAGGTAACTACACTGAGAGAAATGTTTTGTTAAAATTACAAAATTTTGTTAAGATAACAAACTTTTGTTCAGTTAACTAAAAAAGTTTATCTTAACAAAATTTTGTAATTTCAACAAAACATTTCTCTCAGTGTAAAATAAGGTTACATTAACGTTACATCAATCCAAAAGTGAACCACATTTTATTATAAAAGTGGACTTCACAATACAACTGATACAAGTTGTACAGTTCCGTCATTTATATATCGTTCTTATATGTATAGCACCATTCGTCGTATTTTAAATACGAGAAACGGGTCTCATCGGATTCTATCTGTCGGATGATTTGATATTTACATACTCCTTTCTTACTCCTTTTTTAAAAGAGATCTCCATGTTGTGGAAATGTTTATTAGATGCTTATGAATAGAATGTTTGAAAGATGTTGAGATATTGTTTTAATGCACGTTGAAATCAATGTTACATGATTTTTTTCAAAGCGTTTCTTATGAAGTGTTTAAGTGCAAAAACACGTTTAATAACATAGTCTCAAACGTTTCTATTATAGTTTTCTAAGAATTTTAAGTATTTATAAAATGTTATTGCAACAGAGAATTAACCAGGTGTTTGCAACGTTCTTCCAAACAGTGCGTAACCATCAATTATAAACCTCTTAATAAATAGTGTAACCATTGATAAAACTTTCATAAACAAATATAAACACAATCTCTCACTAACAATTTTTGCCACGGTGCTCAACAGAAAGTAGTCCTATGTTAACAAAATGCGATAACTGCCGAAAAGGTAATGAAATTTTATGAAACGTGTTGACATAGATCGCGGCAAAGTACTCGAGACCGCTCCATTCCCAAATAATAGATACGATGTTCCGAAAGGATATGCGACAAGTTTAATTATACCAGGGTGATGGCACTGCATCGGTAAAAGTCGTCGTAGACTGGCAAAGTCTCCTTCGCTAAAACGCGGAAAATGTAAATTTGAGAACGAGCCTAAGAAAGTTTTCTCGAACTTAAGCATCTTTTGAGAAGTTTCCTTCACAATTACGACCCTATATATGTACCGCCGGCGGCTAAGTAATTTGATTCGAAGTGAAACGGGCAGACAGTAATTTGAGTTGTTGATTTCGTCCATGAGCATTAAAAATACGATTTGCGGATTTTTCCGCAAATCTTCCCACTGATCAGATGTAACTGACAACCACGATGACAAAGATTATCACATTCTTTGTTGTATCAACAGCTTATTAGCCACTAAGTTGGTCGTACTACGGGGTTTTTTATCTCAGACATACATGGGTACGTTACGGCGAGGAATTCTTGCTTCGGCGTACTGGTCATAATTTGGTAATTATGCATTTTAGGGGATGCACCTTCAATGACCTTGACCTTGACATATGTTGTCAAGGTCACTTTCCTGAGCGACCTTCAGAAGGTTTTAGCCGTCGCTCGTTTTTTATTAAAAAGTTATTAACAAAAGAAGTTTAAAAAATACAGCAGTTATTTTGAGTATTGAAAGGCATAAATACGATTAATATGTGAACATAGTACATGTATGAACGAAGGAAAATCATTTAAAGCAGCGAATTGTTAGTATATTGAATAGTCTTTTTGTTAAAGCAGAGAATAGTTGGTATATTGAAAAGTATATATACAATTTCATATGTTAGAAAGCATAAGTATAAAGTATTCTCTGCTTTAACCATAATTTTATGATTGTAATTGTAAAATATCTTTAATTGTACAATTATAATCATACAATTATGATTAAAGCAGAGAATGCTTTATATTTATGTTTTCCAACACATAAAATTGTAAATATACTTTTCAATATACCAACTATTCTCTGCTTTAACAAAAAGACTATTCAATATACTAACAATTCGCTGCTTTAAATGACTTTCCTTCGTTCATACATGTACTATGTTTACATATTAATCGTATTTATGCCTTACAACACTCAAAATAACTGCTGTATTTTTTAAACTTTTTTGTTGATAACATGAGGCGATGATTAGAAATAAGTTCGTTACGGCTAAATGTGAGAATGAAAACTCAACTTCGATATCTATTTTCTTAAAGTCACTCCGGCGAATGATGATAATTCCAATTGTGTGTTGCTTCATAAATATATTTCAACGCATGCAAGATATTGCAATTTATTTTCATGCATATCTGTAACCGTAAGCAAAAACAATCAATACCGCATTAAATATCTTCTACATTATTTATGATTTAAATTTAAAATATTGTAAAAATGTCGATTTTGTTATTAATTATAATCATTAATTATGTTATCCTCTAAATTGGATGAAATTAATAATAAATGCTAATTTTGCGCTTCGTGAAGTCAAGTAGGATCTCATGTAGAGAACAAGTACGCTTTCGTCATGTTACGTCCGCGATCATCCAAGATGAGATTTTTCATAAAAATTACGATTCAGAATCTCTTATAGTATCTCGTAATTTCACGACTGGCTGAATATCATATTATACGGTTGGTTCGTCGTTGTAAGCGTTCTTAAAACGTTAACGTATTAAACAAAGAGTTGAAGTAAGACAAATTGAATGTAGAAGTCGAAATTGGTTCCTGGATCCTAGCTTACGATTGCAAAATTTAGACCACGATTCCGCTCCAAACCAGGGGGGGACGTATTTAATTTCGCTAACCAATTCTCGGAATGGCATTCGTTAGTATCGAAAATCGATTTATTTCGACCTTTCCGGTGGCGCTGGCGATATTTAACTGATGCTGCAATACCGAAACACATGTTTTTTTTTTCTTTCTTTCTTTAAGATCTAGCGAGTGTCCTCCGCGGGAAAAGGTTGCCGTTATTAACCGCAACGAACGCGGATGGCTCTTTTAGAAAGTCTCGCGTCGGCGGAATGTCGACGGCATGAAATAAAACTTCGGTAGAACGAGGCAAGGTAAAAGGAGGAACGCGGCAAAGAATCGCATTAAAGGCGACGTCGCGGCTCCGCGATTAAATTTTCAAGAAAGAAGAGTAGTGGGCACCACTGCAGAAAGGAGCCAAGCAACCCAGGAGGGGAAAAAGCAAATTACCGGAAGGGCCGTGCCGGTCGCCGTCGGATAACGTTGGCAGGAAGATGCAAAGAACCTCGGCAAAAAGTACACGATAGTAATTTCTCTAGAACAAGAAAATAATTTGAACGGTTGCGCCTGTGAAGCCTAAAACGAGCGCGAACTCTAGTTATAGCCGTTGTAATTTTGCCCTTCTTTTCGCGGATCATAATTTAGCTAATATAGCTACTGCTACTATCTGCACTTTTCCAACGAGATTAACAAGTTTCCGATGTTGCGTTTTAATCGGCTTTACGCATCAGTTAAAGTCAACTTTAAACAGACTTTGCTAATCAATTTACAGATAACCGAGGCGGCGAAAGAATTACTCTAATTATAATAGAAATGAGAAGGATTTTTTACAGGATTTAAGTCAACGACTGAATTTCAAAGATAATCTCGCAATTTAAAGTTTTTACGCTTGACCTAGTTACGAATTCAATTAAATTAAAATGTATAGGTAATATAAAAATTACTATACAATTTAATACTCGATGTACCTATATGTATATACTGAGAATGGATTTACTACAAATTATAATATATACCAGAATATATAAGAAACAAATAGGGGAAAGTCAGGTAGTACCGGACAGCGAGCAGTATCGGTCACTAGATGTTGTAGCATTATAATAGATGATACCACTCTCTCCATCGCAGCTGATGCAGTATTCGTATACTAGTACACAACGTGAGCGGCAAATTCATATCGATACAGGTTTGCTCGTAATATTGCGGAATGTTTATTTGACTAATTACGTGTGCTGCATTGGTAAAATTCTCGGGTGTCACTACGTAACTCCAAAGAAGTATATTCTAGCAGTTATTATCGGTATGTATTATCGGGTGCATGAAGCCTGTGCTAACATATCAGAATATTCAGAACAATATATTTGTGATTATTGCACTGTATAACATGCTTAATTTGCTATGTCCGATACAGCCAGCCACTTTTTGTGTTGCGGATTTTTCTTACACTTGTCATTTTCTCAATAAAACTCTTATTCTCTAAATATAAGGGTGTTTAATTCAATTTACTGATAGGTTGGAAGACAATAATCATTTCTCAAAAGATACTTTATAAATATCGTATAGGTTCTGATCAAAAAAATGAAAACTCCTTAGAGGGTCGGTACTACCGGACTTTTCCCTATACAAACATTATAAATAAAAACTAATACAAATTCTTATAGCTCTCGGGATATACAATCAAAATTAAAAAGAGGCAATTGAGAGCAAACGCCGATGGTTAAGCGATATAATGACATATATTTGATTCAAAATTACAAATTACAAACGTTTCGGTCCTTAGATTGGACCTTCTTCAGTGTCAAAACCCCCCTTTACAAATCGCAAAAAAAATTAAACGCAAAACATGAAGATGTTCGTTAAGCGGGAGTCGTTGCTCCATTGTTACAACAAGTCGCACAAGAATTGGTTATAAAAAACATTGCTCATTTCGCGGGAGTCGTTACTCCGTTGTTAAAAATAAAAACGCATTCCGTTGTTATGAAGAACTGTATAAATACGAATACGGTTGTGCGAATGCGGAGTCATCCGTCCGTTGCTACTGCGCTACCGTTGCCGTAAAAATGTGTGGAATTGACAGATTCCTTATGACAAAAATTAAAAATTAACACGGTGCAAACAGGATTGTGTTGAAATCACAACCGTGTTCTTATTTCATACCTGTCTGTCAAATCCGTCTGATCAGCGTGGCTTCGAAAATTAGTTGACGGGTATGCCACGGGCATCTTATCGGTACGCGCGCTCACAAAGGAAAGACAGAAGTGTCCGCAGACGATTGTTGTGAGGCATCTTACAGCCGATAAACAAAAAGCATGTAGAACGTAAACCATAAACAAAAATAAACTAGTTATATGGAAGTCTCTGAATAATTGGCACATATTCCCTGCTGAAACCTAATGTGTCGTCTTGTAGATTTATACCGTTTTTTTGACGTTTAATGTGGAACATCTCTGAGGTGATGCGTTTAGAATAGAATTTTTTACGGTCTAAAATTCTGACGTTATCCCAGTCGAAATTATGGCCATTTAAAGTATGCTGGGAAACCACCGAGGGTTCAACTCCCTTTTTTTTGAGTTGACTGCGGTGCTCGCCAATGCGGGTGCCGAGCTGTCTGCCGGTCTGCCCCACATAGGAAGCATCGCAATCCAGACAGCATATCTTATAAACAACGCCCATCTGCGTTTCCTTCAACGGCTTATCCTTATGCGGTTTTATCAACCATTTTAATTTATTTAAGCCCACATATGCGGTTCTGAAATTTAAGTTTCTTATGCTGTTTTTCAATTTTTCAGAGACTGTGTTAACATAAGGCAACACAAAAAAACGTTCGGAACCTTCCAGGTCCTCCTGAGTATCCGCAATGTGGGCTTCAATAACATTACCCCTCTGATGCTTACTTATTAATCTACTCAATCTCGTTCTTATTGTGTTAAAAATTAGGCTTAAAGGATAACCATTCTCTAGCAATATGTTGGTCAGAAAATTAAAATTCTTTTGGTGATGTCTAGGATGGGATAAGAGAAATGCCCTGTCAATTAGGCCTATAATTGTGCCGACCTTATGGCAAAGAGGATGGTGAGAAAAATAGTTTAAATACCTTCCCGAGAAAGTCGGTTTGTAGTACCAGTCAAACTCAATGTGTCCGTTGTTAATTCTCAAGCTCGTGTCCAAAAAATTGATGCTTTTGTCGTGACCAATTTCATAAGTAAATTGGAGTCTATTGTAAAAAGAGTTAAAAATGTCAACAACCGTATTTATCGTTGACATAGGGATCGTCATTAAAATATCATCGACATATCTGAGGTAGACTGGTACGTGGAAAGGTATTCGTTCTAGAGCTTTACATTCCAAATCCTGCAAGACTAAGTCCGCAATGGTACCCGACAGAGAGGACCCCATGGGTGCTCCAAAAGTCTGTTGGTAAATAATATCGTTGAATTTGAAATACGTCGAGTTGAGCACAAAACGAACCGCATTTAAAAATTCGTTCATAGGTATCTTTGTGTTCGCGGCAATACTCGACCATCTACTTTCAATGCTATTTAAGGGAGGACACCACGGTAACTGCCCATTTTCGACTGCCTTCTTTGGTATTTTTTTTTTAAGGAAAGAATAAAATATATGGTCAAAAGAAGTTATGAGCTTTATCACACATATATTAAAGTATGTAAAAAAAATTTTTATTTCTAAAAAAGATACAAAATGGCGGTGCATGAGTCGCTATAGCACTATTGGTTTTCAGCAAACCCTCTCCGCGGCACGCAGCAGAACTCAAACAATTTTCATCCGATTGACTTGAAATTTTAACTGTAGCTTCTCAGATGAATTTAACAGTCAAGTACAACGGGAAATTAAAAAATATATAAAACAAAAAAATAGAGGCGAGTTTGAATAGAAAGTTATAATTTTTGATCATAATTTTTCGTATAAAAAGTAATATATTTTTTACAAATTTTAATTAATCGAAAAATGCGCTCGTACTTGACTGTTAAATTCATCTGAGAAGCTACAGTTAAAATTTCAAGTCGATCGGATAAAAATTGTTTGAGTTCTGCTGCGTGCCGCGGAGAGGGTTTGCTAGTGCTATAGCGACTCATGCACCGCCATTTTGTAGAAATAAAAATTTTTTTTACGTACTTTAATATATGTGTGATAAAACTTATAACTTTTTTTGACCATATATTTTATTCTTTTCTAAAAAAAAGAAGGCAGTCGAAAATGGGAAGTTACCGTGGTGTCCTCCCTTAAGGCCAGCTCAACCGGTACATTCGTAAATAAAGATACTGCATCGAGAGATACTAATTCCAAATAATCATCCATTGCGACGCCTGAGAGCTTATTAACTAACAAGGAAACCCACGGAGGTGTCCCACTCTGATCTTGATGAGCTTTATATATGTTGTTGTGTAGACAAAAATAAGAGATACGTCTTTTTTTATACGTGCCCATACGCATGTTTAGAGGGTGAACACCCCTTCGGAAAAAATCGATTTTTCTCTTTCGGGCCGAATATCTCCGAAACTATAAAAGATAAAAAAGTTTTTAAAAATGTAATTTAAATGGCTTCAAAAGTACTTTGAAGTAATAACAAAATATTTTTTTTATTTCTTTTATTCTTTAACATACCCCCGCCACCAATACATTTTTTTCAAAATTTTAAAATTTTTTTATCACCAAATAAGAGGTTGTTTTTTTACGAATTCAACCATGTATGATAAAGTTATGGGTAAATTTTTACAATTAGGGCCTCAACGAGAAATCAATCGCCACTTAAATATGTTGTAGGGGAGGTCTTTCTGAGTAATTCTACGAAAGAAAAAAGTGGGGGACGGCATTGGTTTAGAAAATATAGCAAATTGAAATTTCAGAATTTTAATGCTTTTTATTAGATATTATAAACCTATAAGTTAGTGACGCGCTTTATATGTATGCGCTTTGTAAGTTGAAGCACATACAAAGCACATACTTGTAAAGCGCGCCAATAACCTATAGGTTAGTGACGCGCTTTATAAGTATGCGCTTTGTAAGTTGAAGCGAGGTCCACCCTATACAGGGTTGGGAGGGAGGGTGCAGGTGGGGGGGGGGGGGGGGCGACCCCCCCGCAACCCCCGACTTGTGTGGAACGCGCTCCTCTGTCCACGCATGTACTTTGATGTATATTAGTCTCTCATATATATATCTCAAATAATCAAAATAACTGTTGATTAAGCAAATTTCAATTTGCTATATCTTCTAAACCAATGCCGTCCCCCACTTTTTTCTTGCGTAGAATTACTCAGAAAGACCTCCCCTACAACATATTTAAGTGGCGATTGATTTCTCGTTGGGGCCCTAATTGTAAAAATTTACCAACTTATGTTACGATAAACCATTTTTGAGAAATAATTATAAACGCC